>VNJM01003377.1:0-33759 GCA_008042475.1 Drosophila kanapiae
AGCTTAAGGCCATTAAATTGAGCGTCCAGCGCTACGAGCACATCGTTCGTTTTACGAAAACTACTAAATAGCTCCATAAAACCGCTTCTGGTTATCCGCATGAAAGACCGCATTTCCCTTTCAACATCGCGACAAGTCTCACAGCAGTAGCGCAAACCAATATTTTTTGACATATCGTCAACCGTCCGGGCCGTACAACCAATGCACTTGGCGTGCACGATGTTGTTACAAAGCCAACATCCGATTGTAAGATCGCCAATAGCAATTGGTTTCTTGCATTGTTTTGCAAAACAGACAGTATCACAGGACATTTTATCTAAGTACCACTGTACCTGTATTACGTTGAGAGTGGTGCAACGAGTGATAGAGAGAGAGAGAGAGAGGGAAAGAGGGCAAGAGAGCGGCTGCGTGCAGTGAAAAAGAGAGCGTGGGAGTGAGCTTCAGAGAGGCTAGCTGCTGTCGCGACAACGCAATTAACGGCTAAACAAGAGAAGCACAAAAAGAAATGCAAAAGATGCAAAACAAAACAAACAAAGGCAGCACAACTAAATTGGATTAAATAAATACAATAAATACCCAAAACAGAAAGCTGCATGCACACGCGAAGTGAACGGGAACGTTAATAAATTTAAGATAGAGGATTTAAATAAAACCCCGGCGGTTTAAAGAAAAGATTAGTGGCAAAATCGAGAGCGCAAAAAAAAACACGACCGTTCACTTTGGAAGAGAATAGACGAATGATATTTCACCATTCTTTCATTTCACCTTTTATTTATAAGGCAAAAAATTAAACAGAAATTTCCTAATCCTGAAAAGGCCGGTAACATTTGATTATTGATGAAAATAAAGCCCGGCTATGCCGAGAAGGTTTAGTTTACTATAAATGCCTAATCTATTTATATGCTATGGTATTAAGTAGATATCTCCTAAATATATATAAAGTGGTGTTAATACTGACTGTTCCGATAGAATTTCGTTTTCTCCTCTTTTCTTCTCTTTACTTGCAACTGCCCTCAAATGTTTTCACAAATTGCACAACAAGAAACCAAACTTTGTAGTAACATTTATTTTACTTAAGATGGGCTGTAATTCTTAATTCTGATTTCTTTAATCAGAAGTGTTTTTTTTCAAAACGTACTTAAAGTTTGGAGTAAAAAGTGTGACAACTCCGAAAATCCGAGTCGGACTAGCTGGCATCATTAGACACTAATGTTTTAGTTAATGGTTTTGATGTGGCGTAATCATAAATTAATTCATCCTCATTTTTTATATACATATGTTCCATTAAGTTATTTAATCAAAATGTGAGTGATTTCGGCTTGGTAGTTTGGAATTGGATTGAAATTGGTTTTGTAGCACCCTTGTGAACCTCGGATCTAAGAAGACCACAGAGAAGAAATCGTCAAATTTACAGCTTAGCCAAATGGGATTAAACTCAAAAAATGTAATTCCCCCTTTGCAAAAGTGAATTAAGCAATGTCAATGTGTAATAACACACTGTGAAAAAAAAGGTTAGTTCATGTTTTAGTTTGTGTATTTTTTCTTTAATGTTCTTGCTGAACTGATACATATGTTTCGGTCTTGGTTAGTTTATCTTTGCTACGGTTAGGCAATATCTATTTATGATAATGAATAAGGACCAAGGATATGGATATTGAATATGACAGTTAGAATTGCACTTAGATTAAATGGTTTGAAAAAATATGTTTAAAGATTAAAAGATTAAGGGAATTTGGAAGTAAACAAATAATGTAGGATTACATATCAAGTCTCTTTACCAGATTTGCGAAGAGTAAAACTTTTTAACGACAGGTTATTTACAAAAACCTGTTTTACAAACAAATATGTAAGCTCACGAGTTAACCAGGGTATACTGGAAGAAGTTATACCACAGGTACATGCTCGCCAAATAAATAATTAAGGACATTGTAAAAAAGAGCGACTGCATCGTATCATAACGATAGAAAATATAAATTGAGTAAAGCGAAAGCGGCCAATAGTTCTATGCTTCTTCCGTTTTGTGGTTTTTGGGCATTAAAAACTCCATTTATCTTCAGAAAGGAATAATAAAGAGACTTTAAAAGTTATAAAGGGTTTTCTGCATCATAACTGTGTTTATGGTCGTGCTGGTTAAAGCGTTCGTCGTCGATGTCAATGAGAGTATCGATCCATGCAAAGAACGATACTTTTTTTTTTTTTTGTTTTTTTATAATGCCTTTATAATGCCTGAAAGAATAAATTTTAAGTTATGCAAAAACACGCGAGACCTTTTTAAATCGCCTTAATTATTTATAAAAAATATATGTGTATATATAAATCTTTTTTTATTTACATTTTAATTTCATTTAATACGTTAATCGCAAACAATAATAACAAACACACAAAAGTAAAAAAAAAAAACAACATTAAGAAACAAAAGAGAATAATTATAATACATAAATACATCAAAAAACTCTAAAAACTAAAAAAAAAAACACAAATTCAACTTAAAATATACACAAAAATTACCAAAATTTAAGCACGATTAAATTTAAAAACTAAAGTACAAATTAAAAGTTACATGCAAATAAAAAATTTTTATACTAGAATTGCGTTTGTTGGTTGGTACAACCAAAATAAACAAAAAGAACACAAAAGCAGCTTGATTCGAACCCTTGTTGTTTCGAATGGTAGTCAGATGTCTTATGCAGGGCCTTGGTCAGATTCTAAGTAGAATCGAGCATTGTTGGTTCCACAGTCAAACTGCCGGTTCTGCCGCTGGAACCGGCTCTACGGCAGATTTTCTTTTATAATAAGCCCCCCTTATATACATACATATGTATGTCTGTAGTTCTATACTTTGCTTCTACTTTGTGCATGAGCATTGCACCTTTTTGCCTTTTTGGGATACCATCAATGAAAAATGTATTTAGCAGTAGATTTTTCAGATAAACTCATCACTATTTAGACTTGTGTTTTCATCAATCTTCTCAACCTTATTTATATTTTTGGTAAGATATTCCGCACATTCATTTATTAAATGTGTCGACCTCAATCTTTACATCATAACCAAGTTTGAAAAACATATGTACATATATACATATGAAAACGATGTTATACTTATAGAAGAAATTTTAATATCTGTAGGGTAGACAAAATTTGGACATTACTCTTGACAATATTCTCTGTCTGTCGTCCTGGGACGCCTTTTATGCCCCTTTTTATTTTGCTACAAGTTCGCACCTTCAGAAACAGTGTCGTAAAAATATAAATCAAATGCTTTTGAAAAAAATTTGTCAAATAAAAATATTTTAAGTGTTTGAAGATTTTTGTGTCTAATTCATTAATTCAATTTAGAGATTTGCAAAATGTCTTTTTTTCTTGATTTAATCATACATACAATTTTTTACAGAATTCCAATAACCGAACCAACGAACGCTTTATTCGTGTTCAGCTCAGTCTTCGGATCGGATCTGTTTTCCTCATGTGAAATAAAAAATATAATCAAATGCTTTTGAAAAAAATTTTTCAAATAAAAATATTTTAAATGTTTGGAGATTTTTGTGTCTAATTCATTAGTTCAATTTAGAGATTTGCAAAATGCCTTTTTTTCTTTATTTAATCATACATTAAACTTCTTACAGAATTCCAATAACCAAACCAACGAACGCTTAATTCGTGTTCAGCTCAGTCTTCGGATCGGATCTTTTTTTAAAAAAATCAGCACTTTATCAATAGCTCGTAAAACCAAACGTATTAAAACGTCATGTACAATATGTGCTTTAAGTCGTTGAATATTGGTTTTGACGCTTGCGTAACATAAGAATATTATCAACCCTTTTTTCTATATATAGATGTTACATTTGTATAAGGATTAGATCGAAATATGGATTATTATGGACGTTGATGCACTACGGTCAGTACACTCAAGTGGCCCTTTCGACACCAAGCACGCGCTTGTTAGGGTTAGGTTTTAATAGGCGCGATAGGAGAAAGTATAGGTAAAGTTTGCGAGGAGGGTTCATGCACTTCATACGATGATCTACAATGGCGCGAAACTAAAGTTAAAAAGGATCTAGTATTTCTACTCGGTACGTGGAAATTTAGCTGACCTATGAGGTCAGAACTCTCCACGTCACCACGGATTAAATTGTAAATAAAGTTGATTCCTAGCATGGTTCTACGGTTGGCTAAGGATGGTAGGTCAATTAGTAAAAGTCTACCTGTATAAGAGGGTAACCTTCGGCCTGAATCCCAGTTAAAGTGACGTAGAGCAAAAAGTAAAAAGTTCTTTTGAACTGATTCGATGCGTTTTCTGTGAAGATCATATTGTGGATTCCAAACGCACGAGCCATACTCCAAGATAGGATGAACTAATGAAGTATACAAGTTTTTTGTAACATAAAGGTCATCGAATTCCTTCGACCACCGCTTAATAAATCCAAGCACACCCCTGGCTTTATTCACCATGCTCGAAATATGATCTATAAAGTCAAGTTTAGGATCCAGACGGACGCCCAAATCGTCGACCAGAGTTATTCTTTCTAAAGAGCAGCCGTTTAGCATATAAGTTGCAAGCATGGGAGTGACACGTGAGAATGTCATTAGCTAAAAAAGGAATTCATGGCATTGTAAAAAATATCCATTCCGTTAGCCATGTCAGTGCACATATAGAAATCGGACCAATTAAAATCTGATATACAAATGCTCAGCCTTCCGAAGTCCGCCCTGCAAAAGCAGTGGACCTTTTTAGGTGGCCGATCAGACCTACATTCCAGAGCAGTCCCAATATATAACATAGGATGAACGTAGGTTGATATGGATCTTCGCGCTGTGTTAGTGGCGGAACCCTGACCAAACTGACTCTTGCCGAGTCAGAGACAAAGCAGAGATCAAGATAGAGAGTACATGGTTAACTTGAGACAGCGAAGTGTCGAACGAGCCATTAATAAAGTCATGTTATGCGGTAGTAAAAAGGGTATTTAAAGATCAAAGGCTACAGGAATGTTAAATAACCTAGAACTGGATAGCAGAAAGATGGTTCCAACAACGAAGGAATGCAGGAACATGGAATATAAATGAAACTACCATTAACAAGTAGCTTTACACAAAGGAATTCATTATGATTCATTATTCATTAATAGTTCCACCTCGGCGGATGAGCCAATCTATTCTGTATAAAGTGTACATAGCTGGAAAAAGTTCAGAGCTTAGGTTCTCCGGCTTTAAATAGGTTTCTGTGAACACAATAACCTAGGATACAAACGAGAGGCTTTCAGAATACAATATAGGTTTGATTAGGGGAAAGCCGTGAAACAAATATATGTTTCGTAGGTGATACTACAATGAGGGATTTTGGCAACAAAGGCTGATTGTCTATATTACCATTTGAGCCCGCAGTCCGAAACCGCCACTCTGTGGAGTTTTTGGGACTGGGTTCTGCGGGTCGTTGTTTGTCGATTGTTACCAATCAGCGAACAGCACGGAAATATCTGGGGGCATACCCTCTTCCGCGGCATATTCGGATACCGAACCTTTTTTCGCCCCCGATCTCAGCGTCATTGAGGTCTATATGAAACTGTGGGCGCTGCGGGGTCTGCGGTTGACTTCCGGGAGCTGTAGGGATCCGCCGGCCTGCGGTGCGCCAACCGTAGATTTTTACGCTTAGGGACTTATTCAATAGCTAAAGGCCACTGAACTCAACATCCAGCGCTACGAGCACATCGTTCGTTTTACAAAAATATTAATTGTTTTTTCTATACTAAAGCTTCTGGTTTGCCGCATGAACTATGTCAAGGGTAAGAGATTAGCATTTTAATAAATATTTTTAACGACAGATAGCACGTTTCTGTAACAACTGTTTCGAAGTTGTGGGCGAGGAAATCAATCTTACTACCTTTATTCTACTCTAAATTAGAGAGACAACAAAAAAGGGCTAAAACAGAACTGTTCAGCTTTAGCTGTTCAATATAAAAAGAAGATAGGTGTCATTTGGAAAAGCAGACTATATCTTATTTATTTAAAGCAAGTAAGGGCAACAAATTAAGGGAGGGAGGAACAGCGCATCGGGACAGCAGCGAGAAAAAAAAGGGGCAACACCTACCATCGCGAACCAGAGTAGTCGTGAAGCAGGTCGAATGTGTGCGCGAAGGGATTACACTGCCAAAAATAAAAAAATATCGCGTTTCAAATTCGGATCACTTTTCTGTATTTTTCGTGCCCTTCTAAGAACGACTAAAGATCGTCGCGGCTAATGATCAATTTATTATTATGTGCGTGGCCCAAGACAAAGTATTTGTTGTTGCAAACTCGAGATCGCGGGCATCGCGACCTTTTTTGGTCGCTGGGCACGCGCGATGGTCGTTTGCCGCGACGTGCTGGTGCAATCGAAAAAAAAATATTACCTAAGAAGCAATGAAAAAAAAAAAAGCTGAAAAAGACACTACTCGCTCACCTAAGATTTAAAACGAAGTATCGGATTGAGATGATTGTCGTTATTATCGATCCAAGTGGTGTGCCATGCATGAGCCATGATATTTTTAACATTAATACCTTTTCTTTCACATGTGTTCCGCTATACTGGCTGTCAATATCGAATAAGCTGTCATGGTTTAGTAAAGACTTGACTCGCCTCAGAAACACCAAGTCCACACTATATTCTTGTCTTGTGCTGAACGCGAACATTCTAACTTTTTGTAGTTTTTGCATGACCCTAAACATTCCTTATTCCTTTCAATCAAAAAGGTAGCAAAGTGAATGCTAACAACTATACAGGAATCGCAAAACTGCCAACATGGAATCTTTGGACTGACTTTGGCTTCCCAAAACATTTTCAGTAATTTATACTGATTTTAGTAAGACATTACCATTACTTATCAAATATTCGATAATTTTGAAAATTAGACTTCGAAGAGGAACCAAAAAGGAACCCGATACCAGCAAATGACAGAAAACTTACTAAAGAAATTAAAAGTTCCGAGACGCAATATTTTTTAATCTTTGTCAGTATATTCCCTTTGCTCGCACAATCTACCCGTCTATGACCACGACGCTTCAACGCGATGGGTGTTTCTCTTACTTTCTTTGTCTCTCTGTCCATGCTTGGTTTACATTAATATTGACGATTTACAAAAATTCCACATATAAAACTTTATAAAAATGGTGTAGTGCTGAATTATTAAACTTAAAAGGCAAGTTGGTGACATTCTGACGTGTTATTCTAAAAATGGTTGAATTTTGAAAGAATCACTTTGATTTAAGCGTCCGCCTGGATCCTAAACTTGACTTCATCGATCATATTTCGTGCATGGTGAATAAACTTAGGGCTTGGATTTCTCAAGCGGTGGTCAGTTGTCTGACACTAAAGAATTCTACCAGCGTCCTGAAAACCCCAAACTAATTAAACAAAACTTATTGATAATATATCAATATATCAAGTTACTTTTAATAACGATTTAATGGATATAAGGCATGGGAGATAAATGTGATATTGTCACTTTAACCTCACTCTTTGATATCCGACCAAATAGGGGTCACATTGACCAGTTTAATAAAATCAGACTGGTTTAAGCACCCTAACGAGATTTCATTGCACGTGTGAGTTTCACCCTGCAACTAAATGAATATAATAGATGCGACTAGATCATAGTAAGCGAGGTAGATGTTGACTGTGTGTGGTAAATATATACAGCATAGCTGCAATCAATACCAAAGCGAAAGCAATATGCAATATACCACCACCCGGTGACTATGTTCCACAGGGAGGCTATGGGGTATACAAAGGTCCCGAAAGCCAGCACAAGAACTTCTCCTTTGGGGACCAGAGCATACTCCGTGGACGCATTCGAAAGTTGTATCTGATTCTTATGGTACAACTCCTGCTCACTTTTGGAACCGTTGTCCTGATTGTGTGGTGCTCAATACTCATGACCCTACATGGCGCTCCTCGCCTCATCTGCACCTTGCCTTCTATATTTTCAATATAGAAAAACGCATCCGAAATTGATTCATGTCCTCTGCTGACGCGGGTCAGTCTTTCTCCTTTGCCACTACGGCAGCCGAGCATAATCGCGAAAAGTCAAGAAGCTCTTACAGCATACGTGTGCCAACTGCTCTGCCCGAAATTCTTTCCAATGAAGGGTGCATAGGACGCTGCCGCTGTTGATTTGTTGGTTTTTTCTATTTCGTGGTAGCCCACGAAAAATAAGTATTACATGACAGTCCCAGAAAACCGACGCCATGACCTTTCCAGCCCATTAAACCTGCCTTCGGAGCACTCAGGATAACTTTTTCATATATAGAAGCTCGTCCAAAATATGGCGTGTGCGCTTAGTACTAATTCTTGTGACATCTGCAGCTAGCTAAAACTTTCACTTTGCGGTCAGTCAACACCATTTAATTACAAGAACTATTTTTTACATTTTCCTGTGTAACCGCATCAAGCCTGCCTCTGCAGATTTCATCAGCAGTGGAGTTTTGGCCACCACTAAAATTTTGAAACCAATATTGCACGGAGTAATCTGAAGAAGAATTAACCCCATAATATTTATCCCACTTTTCTTATGTTTCCTTTGCCGTGTTCCCGCTCTGAGATAAGACGCCATAATTTCAGCAAGAAAGCCGATTTTTTATTTAAAAAGTAAGTTTATTTTTAAAATAAGAATTGTACTAAACAAAACAAAAAAAGTTCGAGATGAATACCTAGAGAATAAGTAAAAGTGTTATATAACAGTGAATTTAAAATATTTATTACGGTTTTAATCCCTGATTCCATAGCATAAACATACTAGCGGAGGCCTCCGCTTCCGGAGTCGGTGTGCTGGAATCAAGTCAGAAAATAAAAATGTTTATCTCCTGTCTGAGGTTTTCAGCGGCCAAGACACGAGCCTAGGGTCGAATTAACAGCCCTCTATCTAGTCCACTAGTTTTTCATGCAGGATGTTTCAAAATAATATTCGGTTAGTTGAATCCAGTAGGTTAGCTATCAAATACAGATCTGCGAATTAAATTGCAAAAGGCAAACACAGTAATTTTGATTTGGGCAACAAAAATTATTTGAATAAAAAAAGGGGGGAAATAGGTAAGATACAAATAAGAAAGCCGAAGGTCATCAAGGATAAAACGGAATACCTTCAGAGCTCTTCCATCGCCTTGCCAATGTCGTCATGTACTTGACACAGGTTGTTCAGGTCCACTTAGGCGGCATTTCCAAACTCGCTTTTGAGTTCTTGGCTTAATGAGTTCTTAGAGTGAAACTCATGCAACTTTTCTGAACCACACTAAGCAGATACTCCAGATTGCTATCATATCATCGCTATCCTTCCTCGCTATCATTTGAAAATTTGAAATAATGACAGCAGACAATGACAGTCGCCGATCCTTTTGCTCAGTTTTTTCAAACTACTTCTTCTTCGTCAGTCGATTCAAACCAGAAGGTCAACAACAACCAATCTTTTGGAGCTCACATCATTTATAATAAAGGGCTTCCAACAGAAGTTTCAGTCAGATGTAATTTATACTGATTTCAGTAAATCATTTGACTACGTTAATCACTCCCTTCTTGTTAGGAAACTCGATTTAATGGGTTTTCCTGTTGATCTTGTTAAATGGATCTGAAGTTATCTGACTGGCAGGACGCAGGAAGTCCTCTTTAAAAACTGCATATCCAATGGTTACCTAATATCCGGGTTACCTCTGGGGCCCCGCAAGGGGCTATGTACACAGATGACGTTAAGCTTTGTGTGCAGTATAAAAACAGCTCTTGCCGGTCGTATTTACAAACAGATCTCAATAACTTTCAAACATGGTGCCATGTTAATTTATTTAACTTAAATGGCTCTAAGTGCAAGCTATACGGTTGCTCTTTGGAAAGAATCGCTCTGGTCGACGATTTAGGCGTCCGCCTAGTTCCTAAACTAGGCTTTATAGATCATATTTCGAGCATGGTGAATAAAGCCAGGGGTGTGCTTGGATTTCTTAAGCGGTGGTCGATGGAATTCGATAACTCTTATGTTACAAGAACTTTATATACTTCATTAGTTCATCCTATCTCAGAGTATGGATCCTGCGTTTGGAATATGATTTCCGCAGAAAACGCATCGATTCAGTTCAAAAGATCTTTTTACTCTTCGCTCTACGCAGTTTTTACTGGGATGCAGACCGAAGGTTACCCTCTTACACAAGTAGACTTCTGCTAATTAACCTACCATCCTTAGCCCTCCGTAGAAGCTATTTATTACCTTCATCTATAATTTAATCCGTGGTGACGTAGAGAGTTTTGACCTGATAGGTCAGCGAAATTTCCACGTACCGTTGCGCCACTGTAGATCATCGTATGGAGTGCATAAACCCTTTAAAGTTTTTTGCGCCTATTATAATAATATGTACCCAATAACATCAAACGTATACAGCCTTCCCAAACTAAAAACTTTAATCCTAACTAACTTAGTACGTATGAAACCAAACATTCAGGCAGCACGCCAGTAGTTAATTTCCTCGCAATCTTTACCTATACTTTCTCATATTGCGCCTACTAACACCTAACCCTAACAAGCACGTGCTTGGCATCATTCAGGGCCACTTGAGTGTACTGACCGTAGTTCACCAACGTCCAATATATTAAGGCGGCTGGGAAGAGTTTTAGGGAGGGACAAATATTATTCCAAAACGAAGAAGCATCAAAAGGGTGAACGTGTCTTGTGTTTCTAGTAGTGTGTTGTTACGTATTTTTCTCCAAATAATAAAGAAAACACACACAAAATTCTGCCACACCTCGGAAAAATACATGTTTTGCTATGCAGCAGTGGTAAAATTTTTGGCGGCCTAAAACTAGGTGAACCAGGTTGTAAAGCATTCACCCGAAATACATAGGATACGGCAATTTGTTTAAAAATCCAAATAAAGCTGTAAATAAACAATATTATTATTCACTTACTCCAGTTCTGCTCTCGCAACAAGAGTTGTGTTCTCTGAATCGGTTAAGGATAGTTAACATGCCTTATAATATATTAATTTGGATTTAGACTTTTTTTTATGATTTGCCTTTTCCCTGTGAAGCCACATATTTAAAGACCTAATTTTATGTTATTTTGATTTAATGTTGCAAATTAAATAACAAATCTATACTCTTTAGTACTGTCCAGATGATACATAATCAAGTAAAGTTCAGAAATTCCTATTCTACATCTCTTGATTTTCGTTCGATAGTTGCAAATTGCATCGTAGTGGATTTAGATCGATGAAAATGTAAATATCGATCTATCGAAAATCAAAATCGATTCTCGTTCATCTCTATCACACTGGTAACAAAGACCAAATTAAATCTTGCTGTAAAGATTCTAACTTAACCAAACAGACTTCGCCAAAATGGGGCGTAGTAAGTTCGCTTCGCCTAAAAAGGTATCAAACTAGTAGAAAAACACAATCACTTGGTCGTTTGAATGTAGTTTTTTTTTTGATAGGTAATGCAACACGGAGACTTCATAAATCGGATCCGGAAAACTCTTTACTATGGCGTGGGAACATCAGACACTGATATGAAGGTTGTTCCATCTCCTCTTGCTGAGTACGCATCTGAGATATTTTCCGAGCCCCATCGAGGACACTCTTTGCATCGCCTGAGTTGCGTGACCGCTGGTAAAATCCAAGCGACGCCATGTTCCTTAATTATGGCTCTTATTTATATGGACCGCTTAAACTTGATAGATCCAGGCTACGGCTGCCGCATCACTCCCCAGGAACTTTTCGTTGTGTCGCTGGTGAGTAGGCATTTCATTTTGTGTTATTTGCATGTATATATGTATATGTATGTATTTAAGTGTGTTTAACCTGTTGATTGCTAACCTGTAAGAAGAATACACACCTAGTCATATGTATGTAAGTCATATGTATTTAATATGTATGTAAGTATGTACATACATACATTCATATTATACATATATACATATATTTACATAAACAGTGAGAAATACTTTTACAATTCTTATCAACAACTCAACTTAAAAAATCGACAATTATAGACGTCCACGTCGCAGCTTATTTGATGCAAGTACTTTGGTTACATACATACATATACATATACAAACATATTTAATTGTAAACATAATTTTCATATTTTTTAGTATTGTCAAAATTTTCATATATTATAATGAAAAGGAATTAGTTTATTGACTGACATTCATTCAAAAACTTAGAGCAATCGATTATGAATAATAATCACATTATTATTAGGAACATTGTAAACATAATTTTCATATTTTTTAGTATTGTCAAAATTTTCATATATTATAATGAAAAGGAATTAGTTTATTGACTGACATTTATCCAAAAACTTAGAGCAATCGAATATGAATAATAATCACATTATTATTAGGAACATTGTAAACATAATTTTCATATTTTTTAGTATTGTCAAAATGTTGACTACTTAGTACATATGGATACATATCCATATAATGTGTATTAGATAACTTGTTATGGTCTTGTTTCTGTTTCTTGTAATATTTTGACAAAAATGTAGTGCGTTTCTATTGTTTTTTCAAAGTCAGATACAATTGCAATTTTTATTTTAGCTTAAATTTATTTATTATTCGCCACAAAATTGGATATACAACAGAGATGTTTTTGTTTAATATCAGAAGTTGTAGTTTAAAATTCATTTCGGATATCTGATTCTGATATTTCATTTAATAATCTTGTTGCTGTCCCTTTTCTTACGCCTTTTTTGGTATACTGGTGATAAGTAATAAAATAATTAATAATGTCCAATTTATTTTTTTATCAACATTAAATTTTAATTTCCAACAAAGTTGGCTTAGAGAGTAATACAGCGATTAGGACGATCTTTGGTATGTTTTGTCTTTAACCTCAAAATATGCCAGTTACGGCTATCTTTTCATTAGAGACAAATTTCTTTCCAGCGACCATTTTTTTAAGGTCTGCAAACTGCAAATAGTCAATAGGAGTCAGCTCTAGAGAATACGGGGAATGCGAATACAATTCGTAGTCCAATTCATTTAGGAATAGAGACAGGGTTTATCAATTGTCAAATGTTGACTAAAAAAAAAACTTGGTTTTAGCTCCAAACACTGCTTAAAATCTGTGGTTTTTACTCGCACGGCACCCACTTTGCACAAAGACTTTGCAAACCTACATTTTCATTATTTATGACTTTCACTATGAAATGACTTTCACTATGTTGCAATCTTCAGACTAAAATTACATATTTAGTTAACAATGCAATGAAACTAGAAATACTTAAATACTGCTTTAAAAAACGGCATTCATTATTTTTTGTCACAGTTAATATCCTCAAATAATTGAGTGTTCCAAGATTCTAGTGTTTATAGATTCTTATACGCAGCTCCACCTGGACTTAAATACCCTTAGGTCCTAGTGTCGAGTCAAGATGCTACTTACTGCTTAAACCTTAAGCTCTGTACGTTAGTGTAAGTCCATGACATTTTATCGATCCGAGCCTGATGTGCTCACATACTCTATCTGTAAAACCGCACTTGAACGCGTGTCTTGTTTGACCATGCGATTTCTTTTGATTGTAACTTATACACAATAACCGATAAGGCCAAGAGTTTATTAGCTTTCATCAAACTATGATCAAAAAAATTTGTCGATTTATAGACCACAAAGATCCTTTACTTTTTCCTAATGCGACCAACACCGGAAAACTGTTTCATTGTCAGCAGAACAGGATCGAATCGGTCCTGAAACAACTTAAGCTGTTTTCCTTAAGCGGATTTTAGTGCGTGGCAGGATGCTGCTTACCCCCGTACAGAGACAGGCTGTGACTACTAAACCTACTTCGAGTACTAACTACTCTTGTAGATCTTCAGACATGTTACGGTGTCATCTTTCTTCACAAGCTTATCAATTAAGCTATTGACACCCCAGCCCACCTAAATTCTATCCGTTGAAATGTGCCAAGGAGACCTTCTCGGAACTTCCTTTCGTGATCACTACCGATGTGCAGGCCAGACTATGTCCGTATTGCTGCATTCCGTGTCCTTTGTGAAAACTACAATGACCCTTACGAGTTCCGATGAACGGAACTAGCGTAATAATTAATTCCTTTAATCAGTATATTTAACCATAAGTTGTTCCAATAGCTTTAATGAGCAGACCCTTGTTCTTAATACAAATACAAATATACAAATACTACCAATGTAAATGTATACATACTCTTTTTGTGTTTCATATTTTAAATCGACATCCATAGGTTTACATAAAATTGATAGAAGCTTACGTTATTTCTCAGATGATTTCTACAAAATTGTATGCCGGCCACGATGAACAATTCTATATGGAGGACTGGGCTAAAGAAGGTAACATGACAGAGGACAGGCTTAAGGAAATGGAACTAGAGTTTCTCTCCGCTATTGTGAGTATTTATAATGGCTCTCAGCTTAAATATCGAAATAATTTGTTAATGTTAACCTGTTGCGGGAGTTCGAAATACACACAGCTCCTCCCAGTAATCTTGTCGACTGTATTATCTGAAGAAATTGGTCCACATTAAAAATAATAATTTTAATAATAACAGGGTATACCAGATGGTTCCACTATAGAAGACAAAGAGTCTCCCAACCAAAAAGACATCAGTAAATATTTTCGGCTCTGATGGCTTTCAGCGTCTTCCGATCGGGAATATATGCAATTAAAGAAGCATTAGGGTATATAAATAAAAACATTCAGACCAGGCAAATAAATATATTAATCTCCTCGGTAAAATGAAACTCACGTACCTTAGCGGAATGCCAGAGGTCCATTCACGAGATGGAAAATCATTCGCCTAATAAGGGTTCGCGATTATCGAGATGTCATTGACAACTGTAAGGCGGGCGAGTTGGTCCTTCCGGCAAAATCATTAGGGATAGAAGCGATATTTGAGCGAAAGGGAATTCGGTTGCACCCCTTTATATGTGAATATGTGCAGTTTATTATATCTAGTGTCTATCTATAACTTTTTGATTACTACTTTGCAGTTCTCGGCACATTAATCTTTAGTTCTATAAAATAAAATTGTTAAATCCCCGAACAACAGTACTCTATGATGATTTTATATCATTAATAAGCAATATTTTAAATCAGGCATGGGCACGAAATATAACGAAAATCCGCGCAGAAATACAAACCCCAAACGCCCGCGTCGCAGTCATGATCCAGGTAGAATGCTTGAGCAAAGGGAATACGACCAAGCTCAATATTGACCGTTAAGGTCAGTTCAGTCGCAAAGAGGCGCATTCCAAAGAACGTTGCCATGCAATAGAATTGTCCTTTGTATGTGTGCGGTGCTTGTATGCGTGATTATTTTATTTCAAAGCCGGCAAGAAGATTTTGTCTTTTGTTCATACTTGGTACACTAACAATATGGGCGAATTCAATATTGTGGTAATGATAAAAATAATAATATTAGGTGTTATATTAAATTTTTTTAATATTTCAGCATACTACTTATATTTGTTCAGAAATACGAATCTGGGATAAGAGTAAAATGTTTTACATATATATGTATACATATCCGTATGAATAAAACTTATTCTGCGATGGAAACAGGGCATTTTCATGGTTCAGAAAAGTTGAAACCAAATCATCTGTTGTTGGTGTTTTTTTGTTTGTCCATTTTCGTTGCTTGAAATGCTGTATGGTTAGTGGTAGTATTACCTTCATCTATAACCACGTCCGAGTAGAAATACTAGATCCTATTTACCTTAAGTGTTGCGCCACCGCAGAACATCCTACAAAGTGCATGAAGTTTAATTCTAAACAACTTAGTACATATAAAAGCAAACATTCAGGTAGCACATCAGTAGCTAATTTTCTCGCATCCTACTTCCTCCTATCGCGCCTACTAATATTTAGCCCTGACAAGCTCGTGCTTGGTTTCGTAACGGCCGCTTGAGTTTACTGACCCTAGAGCATCAACATCCAAGAAACGATAATAGCACCATTTCAAAATACAAAAATGGTCGGTAATTGAAATATGAGTCCCAAAATTCATGAGTTAAAATTTTAATTATGTCCATTTCTTATATATATACTTGATTGGAAATAATACATATGGACACAAAGTTCTAGCATAATTTTTGAGGAATTAACCTTTATTTTCCTATTCAAAGTGATGCCTATTGACGTCGGACCACAGATTTTCGATAGGATTAAGGTCAGCAGAATGTGAAAAAAACGTCCTATATGGAGTTAATATCCTGGGGAGTAGTTCATATTCACGTATACGAGGTGATGTACGAATGGTTTCGACCCGAATCTTGTTCAGGTGGGACCACGCTGCTATACCGTATATACAAGCACATAGCTGAAGGACGGGCGAGTCTTGCCATCCAGACTTGCAATGATCCGAAGGCTGCGGATGCAAGCATTAACCTCCTACCCAAGGTGACTCTTTCGTATTTTAAATTTATTTGGGAACACTCCTAGGCTGTAGTCCCTTCTGATTGTGTTGGTGAGCATCGCATACTTGTCAAGAATAATGGAGATGTTCCATCTGCGAGCCCAATTCTCGAACCGTGTACAGAAAGTACCCAGAGGGTGTAAAAGAAAAAACATTGCATGAGTCATGAGTTGCCCGCTCTGATCTTCTCATCACTTTTAACGACATCAAATATTTAAAAACATATTGTAGATATGCGATGAAGATTTAGATTTAGATATGTGATTTAGAAAAAATAAGTTTAGTTTTTTTTTAAACCGTCACATGGGTCAACTATTAATAAAAGTTAAATTTTCTATTGCCAGTTTTTTTGCGAAAAAAAAAAAATATACTTGGACTTAGGTTCGGTTATTATTTCCGATTGCCGCCCCAAACACTTCTTTTAAACTCGAATTTTAACATTTGTTCAATAAAAACGTTCACCTCAAATGTAGTTACAAAAAATTAAACTAAAAAAGATGATTCTCTACTGAATGTTCGGAGATACTAAACTATTTTCTCTTTATTTTAAGGACTGGAATATATACGTTTCTAACGAACAGTTTTTTGCCAAATTGGACAGTGTGGAGAGGACGCTAGCGGAAAGGGAAGGAACACGTCGGGGTTGGCTAACGTATAGTGAGCTAACTCAACTACTTCCCAGCCTTGAGTGGGCGAAGTTTCTGGCAAACAGCTTTTCCGTTCTGTCGCTGAGCTATGCAGCCAGTGTGATTACATTGGCAGGCGCCTTTTTTATAGCCAGCCAAGTTCCAGGCATGATGTGGCACAAACGACAAGCTACAGCTTCAGAAACAACTTTAACACTTGAGAAGGCATTAGCCCCAACAGCGACTCCAAATGAATCGCAAACAGAACCTGCTGATATGTTTGACGACGGCTCCTCCCTTTCGTGTAACGAAAGCTGGACTGCGCTGAACGTAGAAGAGGAATTGTTGATGCTGGAACTGCAGTATTGCGCTCAGGCAATACATACAAGTGAGACTAAATATTCGCGCCGATTGATCAAAACCTCTGAACGATTTCTACCGCTAACATCAAACTATACTGACAGTGAAATTTTCTCTTCACAAGACAACACCCAAAACTGGCTCAACATTAAATCACAGTATAGTGGCGATGACTTTAAAGAAAATTTAAATGACTTGTTAACTGATAATAACCGAATCTTAATGAGTCATCGCTGTCAGCAAACAAGAAATTCTTCTGTATTTTGGCAACTGCTTACCGATACAATGACCAATTCATTATGGGTGATAATTTAAAAAATTTTGTCTAATTGCAATGTACATCTTAATGAACAAAAATAAAGATTCAAAGTACGTAACAGTCTAGTTGAATACAATACTTGTTAAACGCATGCCAATAAACACACCTTTGTTTTAAACACAGACCTTTTTAAAATTTGATTTATTCTTTATGAATAAGCTCTATATAACTTGAACATTAGAGTTTTTTGTTGTCTACTTTCTTTAATACATATCTACTTTTAAAGTTTAATTTAAAGCCAATAGGATATGCTTGGAATTGTACAAAGGAGGGCAGACGTTTTTAAGCACATTTAATAGGCACTTTTCAGTGTAGCTTGGTAAAGGGACAGTCCTTAACTAGTTGATTGTATTTATCTCAGTATACACATATATTGTAATTTAGTTTCATAAGTATAAATAAATGTTTATAGAATTTGGAACATTGATTTCTTAAGAATTTGATTGAATTTGTTATAATTAAATATTGGCCCATTTAGTAATGCACTTCCATATATTTTCGGCTAAAAAAAATGGTTTTAAAAAGAGAAATTAAGGTATGAAGAGCAATATACAAAAACAATGTAAATTTGTTTAACCTTTTGTTTTTCATGCCAAATTTTTGTCAACGCGCAAATTAAATTATTTCGGAAGATTTAAATCACACTAAACAATTTTTAATTAACCCCATACATTTAAAAATCCCTAAAACTTTTCGTTTTACAAATTGCAGTATGAGCCAAGAGCAATTTTAGGATATCAAAGAAATATCTTCGTTGTCGAATGATAACAATAAAGTTAAGATAATGCCGCATCTGAGTGACGCATCCCAGCTTTCATAGTTTTCTTTATTTTAGTCAATCGCAGCATCTGCCTTCTCCGAAGCTTTTTCTTCCATAAACCACAAAGGGCACATTCCAAGCAGGCAGCCCACTGTAATGCCGACAATACGACCCTGAAAAATTATAAGAATTTGGTTTTAATTATTAGTTTGTTGGAAGGATTTTGGATTTTCACCTACAAAGCTGGATGATCGCTTGCTGGACTTGAGCTCAAATTGCGCTGGTGTCAACTTTGGCTGCTTCAGACCCAATATCTGGCAGCCGTTCTCAACATATGTGGCCATTGTGATACCTAGAATATCGCTTATGGTGTTGCCAAGCCCAGCAGCTGCCATTGTGGACAGCGTGATAAAGTGGCCCAAATAATATTCAATGTATTCGCCCTAATAAGGCAGGCGTAATTTTAACCAAATATTTTATTGCAATCTGACTGAAAATATAGCATACATACCGCCATTATCATGATAAAGTTGTCAAGAAATCCGAAAGCGACAAAGGGAACGGCGTTCACAAAAAATACTAAAAAAAAAAATCATGTCGAAGGGATTATGTATTTATTATTAAAATCTTATTACTTACTGCTGTATAACTGGCCTGCTGTGGGAGGTGCTGCCGATTCAACTGTGGAAAAAAAGGAATACACTTAGTGGAAAGACAGATACTAGAGTGTTTTAGTCCCAGTAATAAAAGTTCTTGCAGAGCGCCTTGGGCTAAGTACTTGCTGATTCTCAGTCATTACCCATTTTTTTTCTCAGCCAATCATCGGGCACTGCACAAAATGTCCCGGCAATAACCTGACCCAACGCCGGCTTGTTTGATAGTCGTCCGAAGCGAGTGCGCCAACTGCCAACGGCCAACTGGCCTACGAAAAACACGATGATGGATTGATGTTGTTATGATGATGATTTGGGCGGTTTGATTGAGTGTTTGTAGATCCAGTGTGGTTGTTGTTTGTCAGAAGTGTACAGGAGCGATGAATTAAAGTAAGTCAAGTGGAAAAATATAATCAGTTAATTAATTAATAAGTGAAGAAAAATTTACAAAATTAACTTAAGGTGAACACCACTGAAGACATTTGTTGTATTGTCTTAGTTAAGTTTTTTTTTTTTTTTTTTTCTTTTTTTTTGTATAAGTACATATATGTATAATAGCTGTGTATATGTATAACAGCTGTATAAATTGGTCAGGCTCCTACGCCCTATTAATAACTAAAAAATTTTTGAGTCCTCCGCTATTTTCCATGTCGCTAACTCTGTATCTATATCTAATATATAAAATTCTCATGTCACGGTGTGTGTCATTATACTCCTCCGAAATGGCTCGACCGATTTTTGTAAAATTTTGTGTACCTATCCGTTAGAGCTGAGGATCGGACAACATCTATTTTTCATCCCTAAATACTAAATATTAATAGAAATACATACATATTTCGATTTTTCATCCCCCTAAATAAGCACAAATGTTGTGGGATAACCACAAAGATTTAATGACTGATGATATATTCCACCGTCATCGTACAAGATATAACGATCTAACGGTATCATTCAGCGGTGCAATGTATAATGAAGAGTTGATTGCTATCGAGGATCTTTGCATTGCTATTGCGATTGCATTACTATTTACCAATCAGTCATTTCGGTATGACATCACCGAATCGAAGTGCATCTGATTTACTCAACACAGATATGAATCGTGAACTACAGTACGATACTGTAGAAATTACAGGCATTGTAAGTCGCAATGTTCCCCTACTTAATGACGAACAAAAAATTATTGAGGACCGCATTTTGCTCGCAGTTGCGGCTGGACACGGATTCTTTTTTTCTGATGCACCAGGTATAACTAAAAAAATGTTTTCTAGGAAAAATATACATGGCAAAACAAGGTTTGCTGGGTTTCCTGGTAGTTTTATATAATAAATTGGGAAAATTTGCTGCGTTGCCCAAAAAAAGGAATTAAAATTAGCAAACAGAATTGATTTGATTTTTACAATTTTTTTTTAACACCAACAACGTATCGGCGGAATACGCGTTTTTTTAATTTGTTTTATATATTGTTATTACAAAATTATTGGACTATTAAAAATGAATTAAATTAATTTTCTAAAAATACTATATCATTTATGAGAGTAGTCGCATGTTTTATACAGAATGCACTGGGCATCATTAACAGTGGCTTGCAAGTCTGAGTACATGTTTGCAACTATTGACTGCTATTGGATATGAAAGTTATTAGTAAAGTAAATAAGACCAAATTTTGTATGTTTATTCTTAAAATATTTATTAACAAATTCTTATACAAATTATAACAAAATAAACTGATCGGTTTCATTAAGAAATAAAAAACAAAATAAACTCGCATGTACTCAGTTAAGCTCAATTGGAACTTTTGTGCTGTCAAAATTATAAAAAAAAAAAAAACAAGAAACGTAAAAATTACTCTTTCACGACACTTCGTTTTGACAAAAATCTCACCCAACTGTTTTGAGATTACCATACATATGTACATATGTACGAATGTATTTTATGTGTGTATATATGCACATACATACATACATATGTACCAAAATGTTTGCGTGCTTGATAGGGGCGGTTCTTGTTTTACTTATTTGTTAAAGTTTGTCAGCCGTCAAAATTTTAAAAGAAAATAAATTTAAAAACAACAATCAGGTCCATTAGCCTCACATTGTAGTTTTCGTAAATGTTGTACTATATTATTTCACAGCCCAGCGCGTCCACGAACCGGCTATAAAAGCTTGACCGACCTCTACATCTGAACAGTAAAAGTTTAGTCTGATTGTGGAATCATAGGCCCAACATCAACGACATGCAGCAGTTACCGATCATTTTCGTGGCAGTGATTTTTCTTTGCGCCACCGCTCTAGTGCGCGGCTTCGACGAGAAGGCAGCCATGGCTAAGCTAATAAATTCCGCTGAGTCCTGTTTGGGCAAGGTTGGTGCTGCTCAAAGCGATTTGCAGGAACTGGTTAAGAAACAACCAGCTTCCACCTATCAAGGCAAGTGCCTGCGGGCATGTGTAATGAAGAGTTTCGGGCTACTCGACGCTAGTGGCAAGCTGGACGTCGAGGCCGGACACGAGAAAGCGAAGCAGTATACAGGAGATGATCCAGCCAAACTAAAGCTCGCCCTCGAAATTGGCGACACTTGTTCTGCAATCAGTGTGCCAGAAGATCACTGCGAGGCCGCCGAGGCCTACGGCGCTTGCTTTAAAACGGAGGCCACCAAACACGGACTGATGTAATTCCTCTGAACCCCAAGCTACAAACATATGCATACATATGTATTTGGAAAAATATATATGCTTAATATGTTTAAGTTTGATTAAAAAGAGTTTTTAAGTGAAGTAAACGCATTCCAAAAATCACTCACTTTCGTATAATTTCTTTTCCTTGTCGGCATCCACCTTTCCCAGTGCACAGCGCAGGTTGCTGCGCTCTTCTTCGTCCAAGTTACACAGCAGCTCCATAGCCCGCTCCGTCGAGAGGTGCGTGCTAAACTTTGAATATTTTCTGTGAGCGGGCGTGTAGTCGGAGAATGACGAAAGAATCAGCAGCTGCGACCTAAAACTTGTGGTTACCGTAGATGTCTGCCTGTAAAGCATTAGTTGCATAAACGCGGTGTAACATTGTTGTCGCATTTTAATGTTGTAACGTCAAACAAAAAACACAACTGTAGAGGCGCAATTTTAGCAGTAGAGAATTTTCTCTATCGACGTCGTTTGAAGTTGTGTTGAATGTAAACAGCTGATTAAGTGTGGTGTTAAAATGTGCAAGGCGACAGCAATAGGGTGCGAAGAGCTCGTAAGCAACGACTGAGCCAGAAGAGTGCAGCTATAAGAGCTTAAATAGGTGAACAATTAAAAATTCACCAGTGCGCGCTTTTTTACAATAAAAAAGTATTTAATGAGCCTGAACTTTTAAAAATGTCAAACACCGGATCATTTTCAAATTTTTAAAATACTTCTAAATTTCTGCTGCTATATTTTACAAAACAATTGTTCCAATAGTTTAGAGCTGTAATAACGTCGATAGTTTTTCTTTGAGATATTATCGATATTATCACTCCTTATATAATTACAATATTGAGGGTATCCCTTATATGTTAACATGTAAATGTTGCGGGTACTTTCATGCATATGCTGCAGATTTTTAAAGTTTGTTTTTTTTAGTTTCAAACTAATTTTATGTACTATGAAAAATTAACGAGGTAGACTTTAACTTACTTACTTAATTAACTTACTTAATATTTGGGTAGACAGTAGCCGCTTGACTGAAGAAAAAATAACCGCAGAAACCTCTGCGGTGGGCCTGTTTAAACAACTCCTATTTAAAACAGTCGCATTAAGTCGCATCTTATCGAATTCAGCAAATCACGACCCTACATACGTTGCGGGTTGGAAAATTTCACATACGCAACTGCAGCAAACCACTGATGTAGCTAATGATAGTGGAGCTTCTGCGATAAGAGGATCCAAGCGCCATCGCTCTGAGGCTTATTTCGGACCCTAGAAGGCGGGAGCGCAGTGCAGCATCTAGGCCAGCTACCACGCGATGGATTCCATTCATAATTCTTGCCCCAGGTTGAAACGTGGGTTGGGCCTACTTGATTTTACTATTTGTAGCAAAGAACATAGAGAATCTAAGAGAAGTTCCTTAATTTTGCTGCAAAGTGTATGCCCCACCGGTAAAACAAAATTATTTTTGCTTGTAATGGTGGTTGTTGGTCAAAATAACGCAACGATTTGCAAAATTGTTAACTAATCGATATTATCATAAGAAACAATTAAATGTATTCCTAAAGATTCAGACTTAGATTAAAATTATTTTGTTGTCTTTTGGACAAAAGCTTATGTTACCGTGTTTTGAGCTGTGGCTTTCAAAAGCTTTTTTTTTAGTTTGATAATTTTTTTTTATTTTTGGATCTGTTGTTTTCAGAAGTGACATAGTTTATTTGATTTGTTCAATATTTTACTTTTAGGCAATATTATATTTATCATTAGGAAGGACTTTCAACGTTTAGTTCTGGTTGCATTGCCGTTTGTTAATCATGAAATAAAACAGATGTACTAATAACAATAATTTAGCCTCCTGTTACAATTAAAAGAATTTTAAATTTATTGTTCGGTTTTACTAACATTACATGCACATGGCAACCGAAATAAAACTTATTGTTGGCTAGCAGTGTTGCCATTGCTGTCCTTTTTATGTCTTATTGCGAAAGGATTCAGCTAACTCGTGGACTAGTCCAGGCAAGGGCAGCAAATCGATCTGAAAGAGCAACCGCGCAGCAAGACAATAACGACAACACGCAACACCGAGACCCGGCGCATTCATGAAGCAGGAAGAATGTGTGCGCAGGGACTACACTGCCAAAAATTAAAAAATATCGCATCTTAAATTCGGAACTTTGCATTTCTTAGCCATTTTTTTGTTTTTTTGAGCCCGCCTAAAAATAACTACTAAAGAACAAGGCACTATCTTTGTTGTTGCAATTTCGACTGGATGGCTTGGCAAGACGGAAAGCATAACGGAAAGAGCAATCGCAACTAGTCTAGTCGGTTAGATTTCATGGCCATATGTACGTTACCTAATACTTGACGAAGAAATTTACGAAAATCTAGCATGTGCTTGAACAAATTTATTTTAATAGTAAAAACCTGCTTGATTTTCTGATGGTGTCAAACCTTTATTAGAACAATAAATCAATTTTTAACTTCATTTAGCAAAATCAAATTTAAAGCAGACAAAGTCGTTTAATTTTTATTTCGCAGAGACAAAACTACATGGGCACAGATTTTCGTTTTTAAAAGAAAAGCCCAAACAAGTTTCGAAATATAAAACAGAGTAAAGAATTGGAAATTGCATCCTCAGTAGAAACGGGGTCTACTATAGTCTACTATGGTCGCAACTTCCAATGCCGCAACCTGGCCTACTGCCCGCTGATGGCACAAATTTGGCAACCAAATGTATGAATTTATGTTGGGTGCTTAATATTCCTTGCCAGACAACAGAGCCGGCCAGTTATAGCTCCGGGGGCTGAGCAAACTTGGGTTTTTACAAGACTGCACTGGAACATTACCGAACGTCTGATTTGTTGCTCACAACGATTTACAGAGTCTAAGTCTCACTGATAAACGCGTACACTGCAATTATCGTTTGAACAAAAAATGAATCTCACCACATTTATAATTTATCTCTGAATTGAATACTATTTTGTATCTTGTCGTAGGAGCACGAGCTGGAGTAGATGTTGAATTGGTAGCCACCTTCGCCTTCTTGTGTGCGATGCTTCCTTCTCACTCTTGCGGTTCTTCAAGCACGACCATGCTAATTCTTTAATGTTACATTAAGGATTTCCTTTCGATAAGCGTTTTAGATATTCTTGCTATGATTTCGGTTTGAATCGGTTTGTTATCGAAATTACTTATTTGTTTTAAGAATTAAACAGACTGTTTAATTGTTTTTTATTTGCTCAATTATTTGTTTAATCAGTTTCAATTCCATCCGTTTCACTAATTATTTAATGTCACCAAGGGTAACAAATTTAAGGGCAGGGACCAACAGCGCGAAGGGACAACCCCACCACAGCCACCCGCGCAGTCGTGAAGCAGGACGAATGTATGCTCCAAGGGACTACACTGCCAAAAATTAAAAAATATCGCGTTTCAAATTCGGAACTTTGAATTTCTTCAGTCACTTTTCTTTATTTTTCTTGTTCTTCTAAGAAGAACGACTTATTTATTTATAAAAGCTTTTTTTACCCACCTTCAACCATATTTGTCAAAGCCTTTTAGATTAAATGGTATCTTAAACGGACTGTGCACCAAAACGCAAGACGGCATACATTTTTTTTTTGCCAAATCCGAGGTAAATTCGATGAAAAAGAAAAATGTTGTAGGTTGCTCTGCTGATGATGTAAAATTAAAATCAATAGACCAATAAGTAAACTATTTTTTTTTATATGCAAATAATATCCGAATAGATGTAAAAAAAATAATTTTCATGCATACAATACTAAGGCCTCCAAGTAGAGCCGAGCTCCTTTTTTGATGGACACAATAAATAAAATAACATCTGTTTTCATGAAAGAGGACCCTAAATGCGCAATTGCCAAGTTGAACAGGTACTCTGCATCTCGTGTTTTTCGTGCGAGTATTTTTTTTTGTATTATTGCGATAGTCTACAAAATATCGATAGTGCCTTCATTTTTCCCAGTGTTGATAATTTAGATATTTTACTCGTATTTGCGAACTCGTATTGGCGTTTTTTAGTTGGCTTATATGAGATAAATATAAAAATCGGCTATCAACAAATTTTTAAGCAAAATAATTAAAAACATGTATTAACTTCATGTAATTAATACTTCAAAATTACTCTCTTAAATATTTTAAATATATATAAAATAATAAAAAACTTGACGTAAATAGCATTCGATTTGATCGTTTTTTAGCTTAGAGGTCAAATAATGTAAATTTTTTGTTATCTGTGTTATGTTTTAATTTATATTCTTTATTCTTAGCTACCATCAAAATTGTCTGGATATGTGTAAGTAGCTATTTTAAAGGCTTACATAGCCTTTTAAAAACCCGTGAGTTTGTGACAGCTCTACTAGCTAGAGTTGCTGAATCGCCAGGACGGCAACACTGATTTTAATAATTTTTTGACAATATATACGGAATTGAAAACTTTGGGATCATGTCCAGGTTTAGTGGTGCTCTTCAACTAACCGATATAGATGATTTTATTACTCCCTCTCAGGTTCAGTACAATAGTTAAGTTAAATTTATGTATTTATGTCTGACGCCCCCTTCTCCACTTACAGGAATGTATAAAGCCAGTGACAATAGATAAGTTAAAATCAAAGACAGGGGCAAAAATCACAGTTGAGGGCGACGGTTACTATGAGGAAACACAGGTTGGCCAAAGCAGCCGCTAGATTTAAAGCTACTGTCTCCTTGTTATGCGGGTTTCATGATGAGCCATCTTATGTTTTTCAGATCGGTAAGAAAAAACTGCAGAAAGTGGAAATTACTCTTCAGGACTGCTTGGCCTGCTCCGGATGCATAACATCTGCCGAGGGCGTGTTAATCACGCAGCAAAGCCAGGAAGAGCTGCTCAAGGTTTTACGTGAGAACAACAAACTAAAAGCATTAAATGGAGACAATGAAAAGGTACAAACTGTCGTTTTCACCATATCTACACAGCCCATATTGAGTTTGGCGAATCGTTATCAAATCGGAGCAGAGAAAGCTGCGCGGTACCTGTCCGGCTATTTCCGCAGTTTAGGTGCGGACTATGTGCTGTGCACTAAGATAGCGGACGATCTGGCTCTGCTCGAATGCCGGCAGGAGTTCGTTGAGCGTTACCGCGACAATGAGACTCTGACCATGCTTAGCTCATCGTGCCCTGGATGGGTTTGTTATGCGGAGAAGACGCACGGCAACTTCATACTGCCGCATTTATCTACAACCAGATCGCCGCAACAGATTATGGGTGTGTTGGTGAAGCATTACCTGGCTGAGAAACTCAATATTGCGGGGTCCCGTATTTACCATGTGACCGTGATGCCCTGTTACGACAAGAAGCTAGAGTCCTCACGACATGATTTCTTTAGCGAGGTGAATGAGTCTCGTGACGTTGACTGTGTAATTACTTCAGGTGGGAGTTATGATGTACCTTACTATAATTTGAGCTGAGTTTGATTTACATATTCCTATTTTGCAGTTGAGATTGAACAGATGTTGACAGAGGATGAGCGCGCTTTGCCGCAACACGAGGCGGCAGATCTGGATTGGCCTTGGACGGATAAGAGGCCTGACTGCATGGTGTGGGCGCATGAGTCAACACTTTCTGGTGGCTACGCCGAACACATATTTAAGTATGCCGCTAGTGAGCTCTTTAACGAAGACATAACTCCCGGAGAGCTAGAATTGAAACCGGTCAGGAATCGCGACTTTTGCGAGATCGTCCTTGAGAAAGATAACAAAGTCGTGCTGAGGTTTGCCATTGCTAACGGTTTCCGCAATATTCAGAATTTGGTACAAAAACTGAAGCGTGGTAAAGGAGCCAATTATAATTTTGTGGAGGTTATGGCATGCCCCTCCGGCTGCATTAACGGAGGTGCTCAGGTACGGCCTTCAACTGGGCAGCATGTGCGAGAGCTAACCAAAGAACTGAGAGAATTGTACCAAAAGCTACCACGCTCAAATCCCGATAATGGCGAGTCAAAGCACATATACAGTGAGTTCCTAGACGGTGGTGCCCACACGGACAAATCTCACGAACTGCTACATACAAGCTATCATGCTGTCGAGAAATTAAGTACGGCGCTCAATATTAAGTGGTGATAATGTAATTAATAATCAATGTTATTTGGAAGTTTATTATATAAAATGTATCCTTTGATGTTTCTTTGGTACACAGTAAATCATTGTCATAGCCATATATGTTCGTATTTGTGGTGGAAATCCATTATTGCGCATGTCCAACCTATTTGAGAGCACCTGCTACTGGAAGCAGCCACCGCAACGGCTGATTCCACTGGAATTCGGAATGTTTCTTCCTGCTGCCTTCAACTGCAGCAGGACTACTACCGGACGGAGGGAAAAATCAATCGGTTGAAGTAAGTCACCTTAGAAACAAAGAGAGATTCGTTGACATTTCTTATTAGAAACAATAGAGGTGGTCATAAAATCAATACAGCAGGTACTGCTCATTGTAGGCTTTGCGTAACCAGACAAAAATTCCTAAAAATTAAGGCAAATCTGAAATTCCACATTTCTTTTATGTAATAAATAACATAATACATAATTTTAGTGTGTGCTCTGTAGAGATGCCATCACCATCACCGCATCCTTATGGCCTGAATGTGAACGAAATATCCAGTCAATATGGAGCAGCGACGGCTACTATACAAAACTGTGAAGCACAGCAGGCGACCACCACACTGCGGTCCCTTCTTCCAGAGCGGGAGGACACATTGGAGTTCTTCATTAAGTTTCCAACGAACTCCGCTGAGAACGACTTGGAGTTGGCCAACTCCAACGCGAACACCGAAGTTAACGTACCAATAGTAATACTGCTAGGCTGGGCGGGCTGCCAGGATCGTTATCTGATGAAGTATTCGAAAATCTATGAGGAAAGAGGGTTAGTGCACGAATTAATCGGTTGCTTCAATCCGTCATATTAATCCATATTGTGGTAGCCTGATAACTGTGCGGTACACAGCGCCGGTGGACACTTTGTTTTGGAAGCGCTCTGAAATGGTACCCATCGGGGAGAAGATTCTTAAGCTCATTCAGGACATGAACTTCGATGCCCACCCCCTAATTTTTCACATATTCTCGAATGGCGGCGCATATCTGTACCAACACATAAACCTAGCCGTGATCAATCACAAGTCTCCTCTAGAGGTTCGCGGTGTTATCTTCGATTCGGCACCAGGCGAGCGACGAATGCTGGGCCTCTACCGCGCCATTATAGCCATCTACGGACGGGAGAAACGCTGCAACTGCCTCACTGCTTTTGCCATTACCCTTACCTTGAGCATAATGTGGTTTGTAGAGGTGGGTGTTGAGAAAACTCTACATCGTAAAGCATTTTTATAAAACCAATTACCCTTCAGGAAACTTTTGCTGCCTTTAAGAATCTGTTTGTGCATTCTTCTCCGGTCCATCCCAGTCCGTTTTGCGAACTGAAGAACGAAAGCAACAAGTTCCCGCAGATGTTTCTTTATTCAAAGGGCGACGACGTCATCCCGTACCAAGATGTGGAAAAGTTTATTCGCCTTAGGCGCGACCAAGGAATTGACGTTTCTGCAGTGTGCTTTGAAGATGCAGAACATGTAAAGATATACACCAAATATCCAAAACAATATGTGCAGTGTGTCTGCAACTTTATTAAGAACTGTATGGCAATGCCTCATCCTCTAAAGGTGCTACCTGATTGTGAGTCTAGCTCTGCGGCCTCAGGAAAACAAACTCGCTCAAATTTTAAGTATGATTAAATGGAAATGGCACAGACTCAAACGAACAAAAAGTACAGATTTTCAAGCAATGCAAATAATGAAATTTTCAGACGCTTTAATGTAGAATAATTAATTAAAGAGTTGTTACAATAAACAAATATATATTTCCAAATTCTGATCACCCCTTATCAAACGACTCCCGTTCTTAAGCAATATCAACGAATCGGAAAATCCGTTGCTGCGGAGGCAGTTAGCTGTACGGAATCTAACATAGAGGAAGTTCGCACAGTCCGAGGCAGTTAGCCGCAATAATACATAGTAAAATGAGTTTGTAAAATTTTTTTCCTTACTTCAAGAAACATGATAAAACCGAAAATGGGTAAAAATATTATAAGGCAGTTTCTGTCTGTAAAATGAAGAAGCGCGAAAAGGCAATATTTAAATATTCCTTTGATATCGTTGGCGATATCCGCTTTTTGTTTAGACATGCGGTTGGCGAATAAAGCGGTAATTAGGGAACTTCCCACTGCTAATCTTTGAATCATTCATGTCAAAATTTAAAGGTGACACATTCTGTTTATGATTAGATTTAAGTTTAATTGATTTATCACCAATTAATGCAAAAAATAATGCATAAATGTTATATACATATGTACATACATACATATGTATATATAAGTAGTAAGCGACGTATTAAGGTAGAACCATAACGGTACCCGAATAAAGTGTAGCAATGAGTCTTTTATATGTACATATGTACATGTATGTACATATGTATATTGGAAGCGTACGCAAACTTTTCACTCATGTTCTTGTTTAAACCGTTAACCTTGAGCGTACGTTCATTGTAAGATTGTGATAGAGTACAAAAACAAACCGCGTTGTTTCCAAAAAAGGTATGTACATACATATGTACATATAACAACGTTCATATATTATTATTTATTTCTTAAGAAATGCATATTTTTATTTATATACATATACATATTAGTTCTTTTATTTTTGAAAATTCTAAAAAAAGACTTCAGGCAGCTATCTATCTACATATGTAAATTAATCAAATCGTCGTGTATGTAGTAGTGCGACGGATGCTGCGCTGCTGCTGCGGGGTGAGGCCTGCGGTTGGGTATCCGCAGCGGAGTTGGGGGGCTGCTAAGATGTAGTTGCAGGTATTGTGTAGTTGAGTACCGGCTGGCTAATTCGTGCGCCGGTTGGTTATGTTGCTGCGACTATGGTGAGAGGGTAACTGCCCCCTTTCTCCCGCTGGCCTAGAGACTCAGACGGGTGCAATTCCAATACAATGGATAACGGCAGTTGCCGGAGTTCAATTCATGAGCTTCAGCTCTTTATTCTTTCAGAAGTAAATGGAGACTAAACTTAAAGCTAACATACATAGAGACTCATAGCGGCCACTCCAATGGGTAGTGCTTGCCGGCTATGCACGTGTTTCCAGCCAGATGCTGTGTCAGCAATTTCGCCGGAGCGAGCTTTCGGACGATCAGTCATTGCCGTCGCCGGTTAACTTAGTTAACTTACAAAGAGACTCATAGCGGCCACTCCAATGGGTAGTGCTTGCCGGCTATGCACGTGCTTCCAGCCAGATGCTGTGTCAGCAATTTCGCCGGAGCGAGCTTTCGGACGATCAGTTATTGCCGTCGCCGCTTAACTTAGTTAACTTGTACATACATACATTCAGGAAATAAAAGTGTTTACATTCTAGGAAATATGGACAAAACATAAGATTTATTTTTAAGGACACCCTGGACTTAACCCTTTATATCAAGGAAGGGCACGCAGTGGCTCTTTTTGCCCAGTTTGGTCCGCAGGTAGAATTTTTTTCGATGGCGCCAGCATGTCGCACAAGACGACCGTCGCGCGTGCCCAGTTAACCATGAAGAAATGCAACAACAAATTCTATTGAAAATAGGCGTCAAAGAGGAGACAAAAAAAGGTCGCGATGCTCGCGATTTCGAGTTTGCAACAACAAATACAGTGTCTTCGCCCACGCACAAAAAAACAAATTGCGCGGTTAGCCGCGATCCCTGCACTGAATGAAAAATTGTTGATTTGTTCTTTGGTCGTTCTTCTAAGAAGGCCATGAAAAATACAGAAAAGTGGTTGAAAAAATTGAAAATTCCGAATTTAAAAGGCGAAATTTTTTATTTTTGGCAGTGTACTGCATTCGGGCATTCTTAAATGGATCTCAAGTTATCTGATTGGCAGGACGCAGAAAGTCGTCTTTAAAAATAACATTTCTAATGTTCTCCGGGTTACCTCTGGGGTCCCGCAAGGGAGCCATTTGGGTCCCTTATTATTTACATTATTTATTAATGACCTGCCCGAAGTTTTGGCTAACTCTAGAGTGCTCATGTACGCAGACGACGTTAAGCTTTGTGTGCAGTATAAAGACAGCTCTTGCCAGTCGGATTTACAAACAGATCTGAATAACTTTCAAACATGGTGCCATGTTAATTTATTAAATTTAAATGGCTCTAAGTGCAAGCTAATGACATTCTCACGTGTCACTCCCATGCTTGCGACTTATATGCTAAACGGATGCTCTTTGGAAAGAATCACCCTGGTCGACGATTTGGGCGTCCGCCTGGATCCTAAACTCGACTTTATTGATCATATTTCGTGCATGGTGAATAACGCCAGGGGTGTGCTTGGATTTATTAAGCGGTGGTCGAAGGAATTCGATGACCCTTATGTAACAAAATCATTATATATTTCATTAGTTCGTCCTATCTTGGAGTATGGCTCGTGCGTGTGGAATCCACAATATGATGTCCACCGAAAACGCATCGAATCAGTCCAAAAGAACTTTTTACTTTTTGCTCTACGCAACTTTAACTGGGATTCAGGCCGAAGGTTACCCTCTTATACTAGTAGACTCTTACTTATAAACCTACCATCCTTAACCAACCGTAGAACCATGCTAGGTATCACCTTTATTTACAATTTAATCCGTGGTGACGTGGAGAGTTCTGACCTGATTGGTCAGCTAAATTTCCACGTACCGAGTAGAAATACTAGATCCTTTTTACCTTTAGTTTTGCGCCATTGTAGATCATCGTATGAAGTGCATGAACCCTTTAGAGTTTTGAGCGCTAATTACAATGATATGTACCCAATAACCTCTAATGTAGACAGCCTTCCCCAACTAAAAACTTTAATCCTAACTAACTTACTACGCATGCAACTAAACACTCAGGCAGCACGCCAGTAGTTAATTTCCTCGCAAACTTTACCTTTACTTTCTCCTATCGCGCCTACTAACACCTAACCCTAACAAGCACGTGCTTGGTGTCGAAGGGCCACTTGAGTGTACTGACCGTAGTGCATCAACGTCCATATAAAAAAAAAAAAAAAAAAAAAGTGACCTTTTTCTCGACTGCGCCAGATCGCGGTGGTGGGGGTTGTCCCTTTTTTTTTTCTGTCTGCTGTCCCGATGTGCGTTTGCCCGGTTCCTTAGATTTCGCGCCCTTGCTTTATATGGTCGTAATGCATATCTGCAACATACCGTTTGAATTCAACTATTTCTTAATGTATGTATGTATGTACATACATACATTTATCACAAAAGTGACATGTGATAATGTGATGTCATGATGCAACAACCAGTCGCGATCAAACACTCTCCGAGTCAAGACGTGCCTAAATTTTACGTGGAAGCTACGCTTAATCTACCGAAAACAGATACGCGATTTGCGAAAACAAAACACAACAAAAACATAACGGTGGTTGCTGATAAGCATCAGCAAAGTGCTGCTGTTACCATGCAAGACGACGAAGACGATACGGTCTGGGGCTGGCAGAGAGTAAAACCGAAGCCAAATGCACTCAAGAGACAAAACCAAGTCTCTCCGATTCTGCTTAAAAAAAAAACAAAAATTGCCCTGGACACTGCACCCAGCACTAGCTCCAATAAATTCGCTGTCTTAGCGGAACGCTCACCCATTGAAAAAGGTAATGATGCATACGAAAATGAAGCCCTGGACATGATAACTGAAGACAACATTAATGAACCTGCCAAGCCGCCACCTATATTCCTATCGGATGTTAGTGATATAAGTAGCATGCTAACCTACCTCGAAACGAAAATTAAAAAAGAAAACTTCCTCTATAAATCTCAACGAGATGGTCAAGTGAGAGTTATGGTTAAGTCAATAGATGAATATAGGTCCCTCGTTAAAAATCTTGCTAGTGATTCTGTCAAGTTCCACACATACCAGCTTAAGCATGAAAGA